>JABSSZ010000324.1:0-21845 GCA_013755755.1 Fusarium sp. NRRL 25184
ACTATATAGAATGTAAGTTTTAATTGAAGTAATTACAATACAAGGGTGTCGAGGACCCGTCGCCTTTTCCTGCATGGTAAACTCGCCATGTCTTTTATCAATATAGTAAAACAGCTTTTAATTTCGATTTTCTCGCTACCACAAGATGGGCTGATGAATTTACGAGGCACCGCCATTGATAAGCAGTTTATGATAACGTTGTGACTTAATAGCTGACATATGCGAAGATACGACAATTAGTCATGTGGCACAACTTCCTCACATCACGTCATCTTCAACTTCGAGCAGTACTTATAAGAAGGCCCAAGGAACTCCGAATTCCTCTCAACAGTATAACATTGAGATATCAAACATATCATGACTAATACAAAAGCTCTTGTTAATATTCGCCCAGGCCATGCTGAGGTTCAGGATATTCCTATACCAGCGCTTGAGCCAGGCTACATTAGAGTCAAACCCACCGCGTGGGCTATCAACCCAGACGATGCTTACCACCTTGGCCTAGAAGGTGACGAGAGTTGTGTTGGTACCGTTGTAGGAACGGACTATGCAGGTGTTGTTGTAGAAGTTGGCCCTGGAGTGAAGAGGGACTTCAGAGTTGGGGATCGAATTGCTGGCGCTGTTAGCGGGCAGTATGTAAAGCCTTTATGATATGGCCAGTATTGACACATTCTTAGGAATATTCTACGGAAGCATGATGGTGCTTTTGCGCACTTGATTCATGTCAAGGGAGATATTCAGATGAAGATCCCTGATAACATGAGTGACGAAGATGCTGCAACTCAGGGTGTTGCGCTCATCACGATGGTATGCTGAGCCCCCTCTGCAAGTTGCTCGTTTATGCTAATGATGGGTTTGACAGGGTGTTGGCTTGTACCAGCATCTCCATCTTCCGCTTCCAGATGAACCAGCAAAGGAGCCCTTCCCTGTCTTTATCTATGGTGGGAGTACAGCCATGGGGATCGCAGCAATCCAATTTGCAAAGCTCGCTGGTGCCACAGTCATTACTACTTCGTCCCCCGGTAATGCAGACTATGTCAAGTCTCTTGGTGCCGACCACGTTCTTGACTACAAGTCCAAGACTCTCATCGAAGACATCCTCAGACTATCAGGCGGTCCCCTCCTCCGCGTCTTCGACACCCACCCCAACTCCACCAGCACCGCAGTATCTGCAGCAATCCTCCAACAAACCCCCTCGGCAACATATATCTCCCTTAACCCCGGCCCCGAACACGACGTCAAACGCCTTAACCCGCACGTTACCGCCGAATCTATCCTCGCATACTCAGCCACCGGTAATCCTTGGATGTACGAGAATAAGTTTTACGAGGCTGTACCAGCAGATTTTGCATTCCAGAAGAAATTTGTCAAAGTGGCCGAGAAGCTCCTCGAAGAGGGACTAGTCAAGCCGCCGCGTGTTTTTTTGAATAGAGGGGGCAGTGGCTTGGAGGGCGTTTTGAAGGGACTGATTGAGATTGGGGAGGGGAGAGTCAGTGGCGGGAAGCTTGTGTACACGCGTGAGTGAGGATTATTAATCTCTGATTTTTGGGTGTTGATCTTTGCTGATCAGAATAACGTTGGCGTAAATTGAGTTAACGGATGGAATATTAAACATTACTAGTGAATAGCGTTTCTACTAGAAAGCCAGTCCTGTCGTGAAGCTCGTTACGCTATTAGAACGATGATAATAGTGAATTTGAGCAGGTGCCGTCGCAACCGTTGTCTCAACTGTCCTAACAATCGCATTTTGACTCATGCGCCCTCGAAGTTCCATCTCAACAGAGCTATCGCGGTCGCCAGCCTCGATATGGGTTATGTGATTTCCAGAAAATGTTCCATGGACACCTGAATGGGAACGAGTGGTAGATGGTATGGTTATAGTATTTGTTGCCATGCTTTTTGCATGGTTGGCACTGGAGTGGCGGTAGTAGATGTTGTCTCTGCCTGTTGCGCCTGATGACCGGACGATCTTTGTGATGAGTTCGGCCATTTTCATTTCAATTTGTAGTTTCAGGAGATAGCAGACTGGATGGAATGAGAGATATCTGAGCTGCTGTCAGTAAAGATCCTGTGATACATGGAGCACTTACACCAAGCTACTTGTTAGGGACATGAGGCCAATCAAAACTACCTGTAAGACTGTCAGTGGTAGTAAAATGAAGTGACTAGTGTTTCCATACGTCTAGTGAGAGGGATACAAAAATGAGAAACAAATTCATGCGATAGAGAGGAATGTACTTGGTCAATCCATTCTGAATAAGACTCGACCGAACGAGGTAGATGAAATACGCATTCAAGGCTCCGTCGACTAGAGCAAAGATGACTTTCTCACATCGATCCCAGATATTGTTCAGCCATATCCATCGGTCGTTGATTTGCAAGCGCGCTGGCATCCAGATGATGAACACGCTGATGTTGACTGCCAAGATGATTGCGAATACGATCCATTTAAGACGTGCCGCTCTACCGGGTACGAACATCAAAAGACCGAGTCGGTTAAGGATGATCTGAAGAAGAAATTGGACTTGAAGGGCCCAAAATAATGCTGGGCCATGTTAGACAGCGAGAAGCAGGTGAGGCGAGAGACGCACCAACAGAAAAGTAGAAGCCAAAGCTGGGTCATAATCAGTTATGATATACACTACCATGTGACTGATGGGAGAGGCTCACCTTGGGTCTATGTACTGCCGTTGAAACCCCCAAGCCAAACATCCAAGGACCATACTGCTGAACCAAACTGCCCAGATCATAGCGACGTAAGACGTCACCCGTCGGCACCTCTTCCATGTCCTCCAACTCTGCTTCGATGCTTTGACAACTGAAAACACTGCAACACCTAGAGAAAAGCCCCATAATATGCTGGTGGCATTCATGTCGGCTTCATCGGGAACTTCACGGACGTATCTGTCCGGTATTAGAAAGCCGTAGTGACCCATATTGAAGATCCATGGATTTAAATAATAGATAAATAAGGCCAAACGTGGGGAGTCCTCGTGATGAGGGGAACGAGTTTGTTAAATATTGCATCGCGCATTCTCCATTTCCTTGGCCGTGGTCATGGAACAAAAACATGGCTATGGGACTAATTCATAGACTAAACTCAATCCGGGGTAAAGCCCAAAAGTCCGTTCTCTGGCGGTGATATAAGCGCTCAGCCACAAGTCCCAACTGCAAATAACACGTCTGGAAGAGCTGCCACATTACAGCGAGGCTTGTATAAATACCACTAGAACACCCAGAGAATGCGCTATTTTATGTAGTTGGACTAATTCGGATAAAGGCAATTGACAGATTAGAGACAGATACGGATTGCGGCGCTGAGACTAAGACTAGGTTGGGCGTGGCTTCAGGGTTCCCCAGGATCTGCAGAAGGATTGTGATCAACAGCTGAACTTTGATGGCGTATGGGATTGATTTCCATGTGAAGAATTTGTCGGCAGTTGATTGATGGCTTTTAACTTACCGAGGTCGGTTTCGAAAACACAGGCCAAAAGTTTAATATCGATCGTTTCAGTGCTAAGGAGCTGCGGTGACAGGGGAAGCTTTGATGTTGTCTGGTTCAAAACCAGCCCAATCTCAATTACTGCGTCTGACCGAACGTTAATTCACATCACGGCTCAAGAACGAGGCCAGGAGATTATGGATATAGCGCTAAATTATTATAACCAGGATCCATTAGCCCCGCTTGTAAGGCAGAGTCTTGACATCGTCAGCCAGGCTGACTTCATCTCACTCACCGTAATCACCGAAAATGTCCTCATCAGAAGAAATCGCAGGCAAATGGCTTCTCAGCCTTTGCAGCCGTGACCCCTCTGCAGAGAGAGACCAACTCCTCACCCATCTCGAACAGATAAAATTCGACGAATTCTTCACTCTGCATAGCCGATCATCCGTATTCAAGACGTACCATGTCGAAGCCGTGCGTAGGTGCTTAGCCAAAGAGCGTAGGGTGGATTACCCGATGGCGCGTGCATTATTGGAGACGGATGAAACGGGAGACTTGTTTGTTGGGGAGAGGGATTTGTTGCAGGTTGCGATTAAGAGGGCCAAGATTGACCCAGGCTATCTGGGTGAAGACCCGAAGATGTCGAATCCTGAGCTTTTGGAGATGGTCGAGTTGCTTATGGCTCACGGGGCAGCTGTGAAATGCTTTGATGATGAAGGGTATTCGCCGCTTGTTTATACCTGTATTCTGGGGTATGAAGAGCTCTTCCGCTTCTTGATCAAGGCTGGAGCGGATATTTCGACGATTCAAGAGCGTAAGGCGCCAGCGCAGCTTGTCAAGATACGGAAAGCCGCTAAAGCTGGAGAGGCTGTAGATTCTGCAGAAGAAGAACTCGAGGAACAGGTCAACCTTCTCCAGGTCACTCTTGACGCTTTGATCTCGCCGCAAGAGATCGTTGATATGACGTGGGTTGGGTGGCCCCCTGGTGTCAACTTCGACGAACCATTGTGGAATCTTTTCATCGAAGCGACCTGGGGCGGCATCATTATTTATCTCCTAGAAGAGGGTCTTTCATGTCCCAAGGATGACCCGGGGTTAGTGATGATGCTTCATATTGCTTGTCGCAAGGGATGGCTGGAGTTTGTGAAGAAGCTACTGGCCTATGGAGCCGCTGCTGATGTCGCTGGCCCAAGAATGGTGGACGGTGGACAAGGCGAAGGATCGACTTTCGGAACGGCTATGCATGCTGCAGCCGCAGGTCTTAACATGGATATCGTTTTGGCTTTGATAGAACATGGAGAAAGTGCTAGTTGTCGTCGACACTGTATTTTCGACCGCAGAAGCACAGATGGGGACCTGACGCCGATCGAAGTCGCGATAGCAGCAGGCCGCTTCGGAAATGACGAAAAACTTGTCAATTTTCTGGATGCGTTCATGGCACACACGAGCGATCTTGAAGGTTCTGACTACCAGGCCGTGTTGAGATATTGCGCACAGAACAATGAGCTTGATGCAGCCAGGCAACTTCTAAACAAGGGAATACGACTGGAAGAAGTACCAACCTGGGTATCGAGTGTTGATATGGCAAAGTTGCTTGTTTCTTATGATATCAAACTTGATCCAGCGACGTTGCAGGAGAGAGCATTGAAAAGAGGAAGGCTGAGTCTCCTGCGCTGGTGTGTTGGAGAATACGGTCCTAAAATACCTGATGATCCCAAGTCGTGGGGGGAGATGATAACGTGGCTTCTCTCATCTGGTGCGATGTACCGTAAGCAGACGAGATATCTCATCAACGAGTATCCCGGTCCGCACATCGACACAGTTCTTGTTTCAAGACGACGTCTTCATCGTGAGAATCTCAAAGACAGGAAGACGAGTTGGCTGCATACCGCTATCATCAAACATAACTTGCCGGTTGTCAAGATGTTGTTGGAAGCAGGGGCTGATGTTAAGTGTCCTGGGTTATATGCTGATGCTGCCACTGCGATGAGAAAAGGAGGTCGAGGGTCGTTCCGAGACGTTGAGGAGAGGCTTGAGGTTGTGAAAATATTGGAGGAGAGGCTCTCTGGGGGTAAAGAGTGGAATATGCCTTCGTATGAAGAGGTGAGGAAGCGTGTTGCTGAGACTGTGGCGATTGAGAGGCGAGCTTGGGATGAGAAAATCGAGGGTATGGTCAAAAACAGACAAGAGGTTCCTTATGCCACTCCGCAGACAGTAGATGACTCAGTACCCTCGTCTCCTTTGGGAGTCCCTTCTTCAACGGGCGTGTATCAGCCATTGAGCAGCAGCAGCTCCTTTCGACTTCTGCAACTCCTCCCGTCAAACAACCGGACAGACCCTCTTGTTGGACACTTAGTCGACAGCGATATTACGTTTCAACCCGACTACGAAGCTCTCTCCTACGTCTGGGGAGACATAACACCAGTCCGGCACATCAACCTCGGCGATCAAAATATCTCAATCACACCAAACCTCCACTCAGCACTCATCCACTTACGCTCTCCCGACACCGTCCGAACACTATGGGTCGATGCCCTATGTATCAATCAATCCGTCCATGGCGAACGAAACCAACAAGTCCGCATCATGGGCGACATCTACAAATCAGCTCGTCAAGTCGTAGTATGGCTCGGCGATGCAGCCGATGATTCTCATCTTGTATTCCAACATCTCAACGACGAAAGCATCCCCGACTCATTCCACAATGGTTCAACACCGCCTGAAGATAAACGCCGCGCCTGGAGCGCGCTTATTAAAAGACCGCGGTTCTTCCGCACATGGGTCATTCAAGAAATCGCCCTTGCGAAAAGAGCGGTTATGATGTGTGGAGAGGAGTCGACGCTGTGGAGGAACGTTGACGCCAGTTGGAAACCTGACTTTTCGGGTGGTGCGAAGGGACTTTCGACTTCGCGTGGCGGTAAAGGTGATCATCCGATTGAGGGATTTAATCCGGATAGCCATGTTTGGAGTCTGAGGCTTCTTGGGGTTGGGAGTGATCCTATGAGTATTCTAGGGTACAGTCGCGTTTGCCAAACTACTGAGATTCGGGATAAGATCTATGGTATCTTGGGTTTGTTTGAACCGGGATTTATACCAGTTGACTATGACTTGCCCGTAGAAGACATCTTTCGCCAATTCACAGAGGCTGTGATCAAACTCAACAAAGATCTTCGTATCCTGAAACATCTCGGTGCAAAGCGCAGTTATCCGAATCTCCCATCCTGGGTCCCCGATTTCACAGACACTTCGACCAATAGTCTCCCAAAGGAACATTGGTACGCACCGTATCGCAAAGATGCGGAAGTGTACTACGCTATTCGGTTTACAGACGGAAAATCTTTTAGTTTGCATCGTGATGATCTAGGCAGGGAGTATCTTCCGGGCTTGAAATTCTCTAAATATGGGAGTTTGACGATCGGGGGAAAGATGGTCGATACGGTTCGGGAGGTTGGACCGGAACTTGAGGATGGGGTTGCTCATGCGCCGGGAACCGAGGGTTTTGCAAATGTGATGAAAGAGTGGGAGACTCTTGCTGCGAAAATGGTTCCTGAGTGGAAGGTTTCTAAGGCGTCAGTTAGCAAAGCGTTTGCAGCGACGCTTACAGCAGCTCGTGGGTCAGAACTCTTTGGCGTTGGTGTTGGTTTCACACAATGGTACCGACACTGTGGTGCCGGTATTCTCGAGTCAGCCGATCCGTCCATGTTTCTTCGCAATCACGAGTTCTATCTGTGGTGGTTAAGCATCGGGAAAGAGAAGGAAGAAAAAGACCCTGAATCAACCTCTGAAGAGGAGCCTGATGAGGAGCCCGAGGCTATTGGGTATGATCTCAGGGAGTTTTCTGAAAAGTTCACCTTTGCTAGCTATAGTCGGTGTCTTTTTACTAGTGAGAAGGGATCGTTGGGACTGGCGAGTCCGAGAGCGAAAGCGGGGGATCGGATTGTTTATTTCCCTGGTTCGGATGGACCTTTTCTTGTGAGGAAGAGAGAGAGGAGTGGGTGGATCTTGGTGAGTGATTGCTATTTGCATGGGCTTAACTTGGACATGCTGTTTCATGATGCGGAGCATTTGGTCGAGGATTTCGAGATCTACTGAGTAAGAGAGGTCAGTTTAGCGTAGCAAGTAGCTATTGGGGGCAGGTGTGTCTCAACCAGATATTCCACTGTTTTGTGAACAGGTGGTGCCGCGTTTTTCCTGTTTGTTTTGCAGAACAGGCATCAAGTGTCGCTGTTCATAAGAGTATCCTAGCTCAACGGTTGAGGACATAAGCTATAATCGTGAACAAGAGGAACCGCCTCCCTCTTCGAATCAAATCACAATATTTGAAAGCACAACCCCATGAAATGGAACTGGCTGGTACCTGCCACCTAGACAAGCATCGGAGGGTGGTGCTACTCGCCTAGGACGCGGCGGCACGTCAAGTCCCACCAATAGTAAGAAAGCCACTCGCCAACGTTAAGTTACCGCCCCCGCCATCGTTCACGAGCAATGAAAGTTCAGGCTCATCCTAATATCCTCACGGTCGACGACACAAGATTAAACATCACCATCAATACTATCGATTGATCTAAGTACCTATCTTTCCTCTTCACTTCCGCTTTCTTCTCTCGTTGTCTCAAGACCCAAACAACAATCACTTCGGACTGACTTTCCCAAATACATCATGGCTGCTATTAGCCGCATGTCTGTTGAGCCACCTCAAAGACCAATCCGAGTCCAGAAAATAATGCATTGCGAGTGTTGAAGGGCAATCGTTTCTCTTTGGTCATGAATTGTGTCAATGTCCACTGCTCCTTTCCACCAACTCCAAAATCATCGAGTCTCACAGTTCTCATACCCTTATATCCTTCTATAGTCCTTGTCACTCTGCGCTTTCTCTGCAGGTTCGTATTCCCAACGATACTCAACATACCGTGAGGCTCACGGTTTGGCCCAAAGACATCTGAGTCAATCAATTCGGGCCAAGAGTATACTGGCACTCGCCGTCATCCAGTCTATTCAAAGTAGCCCGAACCATTTTCCACGTCATCGCTAGTTGCTTGACCCAACGCTCATCAGTGTCTTTGTCGTACTCCTTAACATCAATCCACCCATAGGCACCACCAGGAAGCTCATCTTGGCCTCGAGCAATCTAAACTCGAGCCACAAATTCTGGATCTTGGTCATCTGGAAGCTTTCGTCCGTGCTCAGGCTGGCGCTGTCGATGGACAATGGGTTCGACTTCATCCCAGGTGAGGGGCCGAAATTCAACCTTGTGAGTATCGAGGCGGCAACGGAAACCAGCCCATTGCCCACCTCGAACATACTCATAGGGGTTTGGGTTGCGTCGGTCATAGCCAGTCCTGCTATACCCGTGAAATCCAATCATCGGGATCTTTTTATGGTAGTCGTGAAACCGAGGATTAGCCCAATGGAATCCTGTATGATGAGAGGCGTTTCCAGATACGGAGTCAGCTGGCTGAGGCTGGGGGCCGTATTGCTGAAATGACTCGATTTGCCATTCAGTAGCATTCTGGATGATGACGGCCATCTCCTCGAGTGAATTCATCTCGAGGGCGATGGCGAGGTCTGTTTCAAAGTCAACATAATCCCAACGAGGAGCCGTCACTGGTCCAGCAACAGTGGCGGGATTAAGGGCCCATGGCAGCCGTTCACTAAGCATAAAATCCCCAACAAATTCCGCAATCTCCCCGTTATAGTCCACTTCCACAGGGTAGGTCGGAAACTTTGAAAATGTAATCAGCCGACGAACAGCATAAAGGCTAGGGATCTCAGTGGATGAGGAGTAAAAGGCTGGAAGATTCATTCCTTTTATCAAGAGTGTATCGCACTCGGGGTCAAAAGTAAACACTTGACCGGAGGGGGTATGAGCGACAAGAGGTCGAGCCATGAGAAGGACGCTTCTGAACAGGTGGCATGTTCCCATGATAGAGCGGGTTGCGGCACGTTCGTTGCTAGCCACGATTCCAGTCGTGGTGATATGTTCGGGTATAACCACTGGAGGAATCGCCAACTGGATGATCTTGATCTGAATCTCCACGGGGAGATCCAAGAACCCAGTGCCTGCCATCTCAGGCGGTAATATGATGTCAAGGAGATGTATTAGGACGTCTATCCTAAATCTTAAAAAGCCTTAGGTAAAGTTAGTAAAGATTCAGAGGATCTTAGATTGAATATTTTTAGTACCTTAGGCTAATATGCAAAAGTCTTCTTGCGCCTTGGGGGATGTTGAGAGCAGCGATATGTTGCTTGCTTCTCACGGTTTTCTGCTCGTGAGGCGTGTTGGAAGAAGACGCGAGATCGTGGAATGGGACTTGGGAGTAATACGTGGGCCGAGGCTGTTGAGGTTAGACCGGACGATTCTGACGAGAAATGATTAAAACAGGTGGCTTACTATTGATATCAAGATCTTGTCGATAGAGGTCTCGGAAGTCGCGGTTGATAGGTGCGAGAAGGATGGGTGGGTAGATAATGACGCGTAGTTGAGAGGTTGGTCGAAGAGGACCGGTAATAGGCGAGATGATGGTTCAGTATAGTTTGGCTGTTGAGGGGATAAGTGATGAAATGAAGCCTTGATCGCTGATCCTTTCGTGTCAGAGCTTTCTGAGATGAGGTTGGTGAGGAGAAAAAAAGTGTTCGAGGAAGTCGGAAGCTGAGGAGCGGGATAAAAAGGGCTTTGGCCGTCAACAGTGGACGGACTGAACAGCCCGTTGGCACTGGCAAGGCGCGTAACCTCTGCCACTGCTACTCTGACCTATATACACTGGAACAGACGGCATGGTACTAGGGCTGTGATTCGATGAGGGACAGTGACTGATGGACCAGACTGCAGGTATCACTCCCCAGAGCAGATGCAAAGGTACACGTACGAGACAATGATCGAGTGGAATGCTGCAAATAAGCATGATGGATCTCAAGGATACTACGCAGACCCTTCTAGCGGATGTTGAACGCAATCGGCATAATCCTCTCAATCTTCAAAAGTTTCTTGGTATAGATATCCAAGTTTCAGACAGCTATTTTTGCTATTGAAGAGCAAGTTACCGCACTCGCAATAAAGCTCTGGGAGACTCTAAATAAGTTCAAATAGTATGCCAGACCTTTGCTACTTGTATTTTTGGTGGCCTCTGCTATTCCATTGTCGGAGTCTTCCATCAGGAAGAAGAGTTTGCGTTGGGTCGTATTGAGCCGAATCGGAGCAGCCCAGCCTGTCTTGTATAACCAGACCATACAAGGCATCGGGATTGGTGCCCGTGGATCTGGCTGTGGTATAATATCTGTGATTTTTCCATATTTGCGGAACAGGGAGTACACCGTTTCATTATTGGTAACCTGTGCATGATTATGCTGGCAACTCGTGGATAATATCCAGATAGCACGACACTATATTTTGGGGAGGTTCTCAACTCAGACATGATTTGAGAATACCCTTGGGTTCTATCTCGGGCCTACTTGCACTAATGGAAACGAGCCACAAGGACTGTGAAATGTGTCGTCTCAAGGCACCTGGTAGGACTGAACCTTTTTCTGTTGATATCATGGCGAGACACACAGAAGCCTGGCCATTCCCTCATCACTGCTCCTCAAAATGTCCCCAAGGGCCACTACATCACCCAACAATACCAGAAAGATCTGATCGCCACACTTTCATTCGCCCAAAAACCTTCCCCATCAAGATACAGGCTTAATACAGACCTCCATCGACAACCGCCGCCGCCGCCGCCCCCCAGGCCCTCCAGTAATGTTTCAAAAGCTTTCGGCCATACCATTATCTGTACTAGGAGGGCGGCAAAGTCGTCACTGGAACTCTCAACGCTCAGAACTGCTTCGTTTGTCAGGTTGTTGCGTCTATCGATATCTCCGATCAGGTTGGTGGTTTCTGGTTCTCAGTTTTCACCCTCCAGACACGCTCCAGCCTCCTTTGTTACTGCAAATTTTTCGCCATGTTCCCTGTCGGGTAATTCCATGGAACCTGTATTGTTTAATTGAAAAGGCGAAACTTGATCGGACAGGATCTGTCGAATTTCTCCATATATTATATGTCGATGATAGGGGCTAAGGGGACTCGGCCCCTTGCACATAGTGCCGCGGTATGAAGATAGCATATACACGAATAATGAACTTTAACGAGTGGAATGTATGATGTCGGTGTCAATTGAGAGAAAGATGAGCCATAGAAGATCGGGTACGGGACCTGTGACTTGTGGTTACCCTTCCACTGTCTCGATTGAAGATCGTCGTAAGAAACGTCTCTAGGGCGTTTTTCTCTGTTGATGTTGCACGGACAATTTCGACTTCCATTATAGTTGGACGGTAGTGGTTTGTGATTTTAAGGGAGAAGGTCAGCTGTTTGTAGTGACATGACTCCGGAGAGTTGTTTCCCATGTCTCTAGACGCTGGACTGACGCGCTCCTACCTCTGCATCGATTTAACAAGCCACTCAATGGTTCGTGGTGTTGTGTTTTATCTTTGACAGTGGGCCAGATAACTCCTTCAAAGTCCAACCCTTTGGTTGTCTGGGTTCCGTGTCGTGTTGTGTCTGGAATCCAAAGGAGTTTGTAAACCGGATAGTAAAGAGATTTATTTGTGATTTTCTCCTACACTGACGGTGGGTTCCAGGACGAAGCGAATGCTGAAGCAGCCCCTAGAAGAGGAACTTGTTACGGCGTGGACGCGGTTCAGGCCCCACGACTCGCCGTTCTCGCGTATCCAACAACATCCGGTCCCTCCATTTGGAACCCAGAAATATTCCATAATCGGCTCATCATTGAGACTGACACTACGGCTTCCTCCAGCAAAGGGAAGCGAGAGAACATAGGCAGGTCACCTTCTAAAGGCTCGTCTACCCATCTAAGAGTGTTCGCTATGGTTTGAGCTCGGTTCGTTCGGCAGACTATCAACATTAGCGACGTTTCATCAAAAGTTTTATCAAGACTTACTAAATCCGGATGGATCCTGCGACCGAGGCTGCATATGATACTGGTTGTGTGTGATTAGACGACGAGTGGGTAACGCGTTGTCATCGACAGTGTAATTTGCCGCCTTCATGGACTTAATCCACGAATTATCTGGAGTCGGTTTCGGCAGAGCCATCCAAAACACCACTAGAGTATCCCGAGTGGGATCCGTGGTGAATTTTGTTTTCCCGTCGTCCCAATTTACCGCCTTGATACGGTGGACCATTTCCACCACCTGCTTAAAGTCTTTCGATACGCACATGAGGTCCTCTACGACGACGTACCCTGCCTGCGAGTGAATTCCAGTATCAACCGGACTCGCCATTGGCAGAAGGACATGGCGGAGGATTTCGACCTTCACCTCCATCGGGAGTTGGGAAAACGGAAACGACATCTGAGTGAGTTAGTGTCAGATGTAAAACAGGAAAAGATACGGCGTGTATGAAGATGATACTAAGTTAGCTTGATAAGAAATAATGACTTACTGTGATGTGTATTAGAGGTTTCGTTGGTGGCGCTGTTGATATCGATGTGTAGATCTCAAGGTCAAATCGTAGGCGAAATGGTTCGTTTGTTCTGTAGATAGAAGAAGGGTAGAGTTTGCTAGTGACAAGTCTGTGCTGAACGCATGGCGGGACCAGATGAAAGCGATTGTCTGGATGAATAAGATGTTAAGTGTTCGGTAGAGTTCAGACGGGGATATTGTTGACGTTCAGACGGAAATGAATTGATCAGAGCGTTGTGGGCAATCTCCCAAGTCAACAGCGATGTGGAATGAGATAGCTAAACGTCTTCTGTGCAAATAGCAAGAGATTACCGAAAACTCTGTATGTTGCAAATCAGCCCGGATAAAAGGGGGCGTGTGTGAGATCGGAGAGGAGATGTCGTGTAAAGGAAGAGGTAGTTGTCGATGGTAGTACTCTGAAGGATTTGATCCTGATCCTTGAGTTGAGTAAGTTGATGGATGTTTGTCGTGATACCAAGAGCTGATGTTTCCGGGAGACTATGGAAGAAGTCTTCAGCGTTGTGATATGGCGGATATGAAAGATCCGTTGTTGCTGGAAGATCGCGACGATAGATGAAAGTGTCGGTTACGATGATGATGTCGAATCTTGTGATGATATAACAGCTATTTGTGATAAGAGGTCAAGAATATTCTGGCGTTTTTGATGATAGAAGAGTAAAAGTATAGGGTGTTGATGGAAAGATAAGGCAGGGTTATGTATGGTGATGGTGTTGGCGTTTGGAGAAAGAAGAAGGATGAGTTGATCGGATGCGAAGCGCGAACTAAGAAGAGACCTAACCGAGGCAGATTCGCCAGTGCTACTGTGTCGCGTTTGAAGATTCCATTGCCAGTGGTAGCGTCTCGAGCGTTTGCTTGCCTGATCATTAGGTGAATATGGCAGTTCACGGGAACAGGATAAGGGGGCCGGGGTGCTTCCTGGGCTGCCTGCCATCAGAGATCTTGTGATGATGAATCATCTATCATTTGAGATGCCACACCTTGCTCCTGGGAACACGGTTAATCCAGTCTATGGCATGAGGAGAGACCAATGATGTTCACTTGGGAGTAGCAAGTTCCTTGAACTTTTCGCTGAACACCTCAGCTGTTGGGTCTAACAGCAACAGGAGTCTGGGCCATTTAAATGAGCATTCTGGTGAAAAACATGCGTTATAACCTCTTTACTTTAGCTATTATGTAGGTAGTCTCAAAGATAGCATAAATCACGAACATCATCAATCTTCTGATCTTCCCACATAGCGGGAGAAAAACAACCAGACATCTTCCTCACTTTTAAGTATGTTCGACTCTTCTTTTGGTGCTTATCCAGTCGAACTGCAAGCCGCCATCTTCGCGTCCTTGGTTTCACCGGCCAACGCTATATTAATTTTGACAGACCGTTAATACAGCGATCAAGTAGTCAAGGAGTAGCCTCTGTCACTGGCTTGCAAGCATCGTTACTAAGACTGGGCACCTTGTGCGAGTTCGCCAGGAATTGGAAAGCCCTGATGGAAGTTTCTCGAGCCTATAAAAATACCTGATTTACGCAGGTATTGGCTCAGGCGCAGGTCACACGCCTCCACTTACCAGAATTAATCTATTAAGTCATGATCAAGTCTCATTCGCTAGATGGGGTTTGATAAGCTACGAAGCCACGGGGCAGCTCTGTAAACGCATCCCTAGAGTCAATTTCTCTACAGGGAGTCTGCTCGGGGTCCATAAGCTGTCAATGCCATTTTCAAGGTATAGTCCGGTATCATGTTTGACAAGCTTGACCAACAATCTTGGAGCCCACTTTATATATCTCACCTGCCGGCCAGAACTTCAACAAATCAGCATCTGTATAACGGACCTGTCCGGTATGGTGTAGTGGCTAACATTTCGCGCTCTCATAATTTGAGGGATCAGTACCGCGGAGCCCAGGGTTCGATTCCCTGTACCGGAGTTTCATTTTGCACTTTTGAGCTATTTCTTTTATCAACAACTAATTGCATCATTTTTGCTTCACCGGTTGATCGATTTAATTTGTGTTGTGGGTAATTGATTCGGCTCGAGTAAATCACACGCACGTCAGGCTGGGGATGCATGAATGTGTGAAGCAGTCTGATATTGCGAAAGAGACCAAGTATTGACATATCTACTCTATCATCTCTGTATCCTTTAATTCCTGCTCAAATGCTGCCATTCTTCCATAAACTCTGGCCGTCCATTTCATCATTTCATCTCCAATGCCTTTTAGTAGACATAAAAGACCTCAGCCTCACTATCCTGAGCACGAAGCTTCTGGTTTCGCCTCTTGAGAATAATCTTAGCAACCCAAGCAAGAGCAGCAGTACCAATACTGAAAGCAGCACTGCTCGACATGGCAATACCATATCTGGGCCCATCGCTAGCAGGCCAGAGATAAGGAGTCCAGATGAAGCTAATGTTCATGATCATAGTAACCATGCTGATGGCAACAGCCTTCTTCTCCTTGGTCTGACCGCAGACAGAGCCGCACCATCCGAGTATGAGACTGTTGACGGCGTAGGTTCCGATGGTGAAGATGACCATGCAGACGTAGCGACCGGCTGTGTTGAGGGTGGCTGCGGCACAGGCGAATCCAATGACTGCGACGGCTTTGGAAGCGGTGATGTGCCATGTTCGTTCGTTGTATTTTCCTGACATCCAGGAGACGAGGATGGTGCTGGCGCCGGCGATGAGGTAGGGAGGGCATGTGAGGACGAGAGTGATGGTGGTGTTGAAGCCGAGAGTCTTGACGACAGTAGGGAACTAACCTGTTAGCAGTTGGCCCGGAGTGAGTGATTTAAAGACTTACAAAGTTCTTAAAGCCGTTGGCAGCCAAGTGGAGATGAGCCATCGCACAGAAGATCCAAACCATAGGGTCCTTGGCAGCCTGCTGAAGACCCTTCCAGGTGCTGGTCTCACCCTTGTTACCCACAGTATCGAGTTCCATACGGTTATGCGCCAACTGTCTCTCCTCCTCAGTCAACCACCGAGTAGTAAGAGGGAAATCAGGGAGGACAAAGTAGCCGATAACAGCAATCACAAAAGTGACAGCACCCTGCAGGATGAAGAGCCACTTCCAACCAGCAAGGCCAGCGACGTCATCGAGACCGTGGAAGATACCAGCGGCGATGAGACCAGCGAAAGCAGTAGCGAGGATGTTTCCGGTGTATAGAATGGCGATACGGGTTGCGACCTCCTTGCGGGTGTAGAAGATGGAGAGGAGGTAGACGGCGCCGGGGTAGTAGGGTGCTTCGGTGAGACCGAGGAAGAAGCGGGTGAGGAGGAGACCCTTGAAGTCTTTTGCGACGGCGGTGAGGGCGCTGACGACGGCCCAGAGCATCATCATGATACCCTGAGGAGTTAGTCTTGGTTCACTTGGGGTAGAGGGGAGAGAGAGCTTACCATGTAGCGAGAGGGGCGGGTGCGGGTGAGGAACATGTTGGAGGGGATTTGGCCGAGGATGTAACCGACGAAGAGGATAGAAACACAGGTCTGATACTCTGCACATTGTTAGGCATGTCTTGGAGATGTGAAGGTCAGGCTTACCAGTTCCCTTGAGGTTAAGATCCTCCTCAAGATCATTCAGACGCGCAAGAGCAATAGCATTGCGATCAAGATAGTTGAGCCAATACATGCTCCAAAGCATAGGCTATCATCATTAGCTCTCTTCCTCATCTCACATCAATGATCAGTAACTCACCATCATCCATCGATCAAGCTTCTTCACAAGAGCAATCTCCTTAGGATCAGTCTTCTCATGAGCACCAGAGTAATCAATCTTCTCAACCCGAGGGATTGCCTTTTCAGGATACTCATTCTGAAAGATCTGGGGCTCGACGTCCCTGATGTCGGTCTTGTCGTCACGTTGAGCCATGATGAAAGTACAAGTCAAGAAGGTACAAGATAAAGAGGTAGTCGGGTAGTCAAAGCGATCGACTGCCTTGATGAGAAACAAAATAGTGGGCGCTTCAAGCACAGTTATATAGACATTTGCTTGACAGCGACCGAAACCTGGGGATATGCCCCAAGTTCCCCATGGCCTTGACCATCCCCCGCATTGCGGGGTGCAGAGTAGGAGTCGGCAATACCGTAGACGTGTAGTTCGGAGGGCAGATCTGGGAAGCAGAGATTAAGTTGGTCTAGACCCAATAGCCCGTATGGAGCTTTGCCAAGACTTGGGGTAGTACTCGTCTGGCGAAAACAGGGATGGACTAGCTGACAACACTATCATGGTGTTGTGTGTCTTTGATCAACAGATGGTCTGCGCTTCTCGTCCAAGAGCAAGTTTATCACAGCGCTAGAAAACGGTGCCAAGATGAGTTAAACTACAACAGAGACTAGTCCCGAGCGTTCACAGGTTGGATTTCATAGAGAGTATTAAGCTTTGGCTGATTTAGCTAGAGAATGCTTCTTTTCTTCTAGAAGATTGGTCAACCTCAGTGGCGTTATCACCACGAGCCGTTAGTCTCATCTCTTATTGGAGAGTATTGTACTGCACTGCCTCCCTGAAGACCTCCAAAACAGCCCTCACAGTAACAAGCCAAGCTAGACGAGAACTCCAAGTCAATTCCCCACTGCTTAGAGTGAGGGATTTCCAGAACTGTACGCCCGCAGCAACAAGGCCATACCGAACAGGGAAGGAGATTAAGCTTAACGATTAAGGTTGCGGAGTAGACATGGGGTAAAAAGCAGGAGGGTGAGCATTGTTTCCCCCGCGTCATTGCAGCTCACGATGGAGAGAGTAAAGTTGTTAGATGATTGTTTTGGTAATGTGTATTCGCTTTGCATGATTCATTAGGCGTTGGCCAAGAGTGAGAGTGGTAGTTGTCTCCGCATGGTGAAGGGGCTTGGCTACTCCGCTGACTAGACTACTTGGCTGCCTCCGCACCCTTTTTGGCCAAGGAGAGGAGTCACCTTGGCTGCTCTCCTCAATTTGACATGACCTCCAAGAGATAGCACGTTGTAAGTGAACCATCGATTAACGCCTCAATTTAACCCGTCTCTGCGCTATCAAACCTACGCAATGACAATAATACCTAAAGTACGGCATGTGGGTTGAATGTAACCGTAAGCCAATCCCATGTCTCTCCCATCTCACAGCATCAACAGGGATGTGCCAGAGATTGGGTCACGAATACCACCCTAATCCCTCGTACCAAAACTCGCAGCCTAGAAATTCGGAGCATTGCATCACAACATCGTAGCGCCTGTATCAGAACCCCCTCTTGGCGAGTCCAGACCGTTCCGAAGATTCCCGCTCTAGCTAGAGTGTGATATCTGCGGGGGGATCTTGTCCGCTGAGGGGGTTGGGGGCTGTTTACTCCGCGAAGTTTACACTAGCACTGCACTAACGATGCTCCGCCACTGGAATTATCCAGTGATACGCCGGTGAATTGATGCTAGGGTTAGTGTTAAGCACGCTGATCTTGCAACCAAGTTGTTTTCTAGAAGATATGCCGCTTCTTAATCATGCATGTGTTTAGCCCTAAACAGACAACATTCCAGTAGCCGCCTGCACTATCGACTCGACGCCCGCTCAGTGTCAAATGATAGGCTCAAGATAAACCGCCCTCCCGGATTCTTTTCGACAGGATCTCACACTAGACGTCTTCTCGAAGGATTCACCGCTTGATGATTGGTGTCTTACAGATCTGGTGCGCTGTGACGTTGTTCCACTTTATGCTCTGGGGTTTAGTTCTTGGCTTTTGCTAAACATCAGCTATTTCAGCTAGAACGGGGAGGGATTGCCTTTCCCCGCAAGGTAATCTCACTGTGATAACTGGGGTTGATGAGCACAGACGCTGTTTGTAAGCGAAGTCATCGGCGCAATTACTACTTTGGTTTGAGTATGCTGTTGGTTTGAAGGTCGGATGCTTACGGGGACTCGTATTCTTGGCACGTCATCCTTGAGACGAAAGTCTATTGCTCCAGGGGTGAAAGACGCAATGCGACCTTGGGGAAGTCTACATTTCCGTTGGGTTGCTGGAAGGTGTTTGGAATGCGCTTGGGTTCCTATTTCATCCGATGAGGCTCTGTGCTAAGATCCAGCGTCGAATAGCGTGAATTTCGCTTGGCTTCTTGGGGAAAAGACTCTCGGGGGCTACTATTGGGATCCCGCCAGTACTACGGGGATTCAGCTCTCGTGGTCCGGATGGGGTCGGAACCGTGGCCAAGGAGCAGCGCCAACAATGATGCCTGTTATCGCATCTGAGGTTGGGGAATCAAGGCTTGGCTTGAACTTGGGGAAGTTTGCTATCCTGCTCTTCCCGATGAAGCTCATTCTGACTTGGATGATATGATAGATTTGCCTCGTTCTAGGTCTTATCAAGCCTCACCTAGATTCAGGTCAAGATAATAACACGGCTCAGTATTCCGATCATCTTGCTTGCTAATCCAAAGCCTGGTCGGAACTCATGGCGATATGGAAACTCGAATCATCTTTCAGGCAGAGGACAGAGACAGGGAGCCCCAAGGAACTAGGTCCAAATCAGACTGCTGACGGTTGGTGGCCCTCGGGGGACAGAAACGTGAGACTTTCATCCACCCAAATACAGTGATGTTTGACGAACCTAAGTCTCAAGTTTTGTGTCACCTCCCTTAGGGCTGTAGCTCAACTGGGAGGCCTTCTCGTCTAAGGATGTACATCAATGGAGCAGAGGTAAAGCGGTTGCATCCGAGATCGTCCACCAGTGAATAGACGTGGTCCGCATTACCTCGTTCTCTGGTATCATCTCCTGAATCATGTTCTCCTTACTCAAATCTCTTATTATAAATACAATGAGCTCTCGTGTCTAGGGGTCGATCATCTTCAGCACTTGAACAGTTCACATCATATCAAGGAAGAGGCTTCTCAACCTAAACATCTTTCAAGTACGATCCTCTCAATATTCTTCTCGCAATACTGAAGCTTGGATAGCATACTCGTTACGGGCTACTTGAGTGGCGCTGCCTAATGTGAGTTCCGTGGTCGAGACTCCGAGCTGAGACGTCGATACAGTACATTTGCCCTCCAAGTTATAGCACGTTCAGAACTTGGATTCCATGCAAGCCACAAATTTCCCTACCCTCACTGGGCTCAATGGTAGGTGGGTGGCCGGAACGCCCGTTGACACGTGATGGTGTCCATGATAGCGTTCAGGGGCAACCAGTTGTGTAGCCGTGGAATCCTTCATCGCCACTAACGACCAGTTACCATGACAGAAGCCTAAGGCAATGCTACATCTATCTTTCTTTCCTGGACTTCAGTTCTATCGCGTCTGAAGGCCAGACTCCTTGTATGGTGGTCTGAGACTTATCAACTCAAAAAGACCAAAGGCGCCATGTGAAAGTAGCTTCGCCGACGTTCATTATGTGCTGGGGGTCTCTCATCATCCTCTGCAATTAGCTAGCATGTACTGATTCTGCAGCAGTCTTGCATCTCTGCTGAGTGGCTTGCTGCTATCCTGTATGCTCAGGCCCTGTGACCGTAGGGAGTCAGCAACCCTCCTTTGCAGGAAGCTAGATGTTTGGCCACTCCTGCTCATTGGGTGTCAGAGGTCTCTGCAGTGACCCAAACCAGGTTCCAAGATGTGATCACCGTCCTAATGTCAGTAGCGTAGTGTTCCGTCACCGTCAGTGGTTGTTCTAGGCCTGTTTACCTGTTCAGGGGGTCTGGATACGTCTAGTTCAGCTCGCCACGACCGCTGGCTCGTTCCGTAGATGCGTAAAGGTGTGATCGAAGGTTCATCCCCTGTTCCCATTATCTTATTCTCTTACTCTCATCCTATCTGCCGTTCACACTGTCTTGATAACGCTCTCTTGACGCCCGCTAGGACCGCGGCATCAACATCACAGGCTAAATAAGCCATACAGTAGGGGGGTCTCATTGGACAATTGACACGATTTATTAATTTCCACCTTCTCGTATCCAGCTACGTGGCCATAGATACTAAGGAAACTGCTCTCGCGCCATGGCAACCGCGGTGATAAACCTATTGCTCGATGCAAGGGCACACCTATCTTTGGACTTGTCCACTCTACGTGAACTTACGACCCCATACTGCCAAGCCAACCCATCTTCCATCAGAAACAAGGGCCCTCCTGATGATCCGCCACTGCAATCTAAGTCGGTGAACAGCCGATCGCCAGGGAGGTCGCAAGAGGTAAAGCATTGCCCCACGGTGATATTATCCTGTCGCAGAGGCTTTGCTGCATTGTACTTGAAAACGCCAGGAAATCCCACATGTGACTGTTAAACATCAGTAGTCATTCTTTGGTTCTCGTTCTCTTTTGTACTCACAAAAATTCTCTTCTTCATCTGGTTCTTGTAATCGAATTCTTTTACCCCGAGGTACCCGTGTTTCTCACCCATTCGATCCGCCAGAATCAATATAGCCCAGTCGTTCAAGTGTTCACAATAATGCATCTCTTGTTTATTCTTGGGCTTCGTGTGACATTCTCGGCCGTTTAAACCGATGACGTCCGTCGCGTACGACTTCCCTCCGCTCCGGCCTTCAAAAAAGTTTGATTCAAATTGAATACCGTCGGCAAAATCGTTTGGGACGCAGTGTCTCGCTAACAAGACGTGTCGTGGACCAACTAAAGAACCACTGCAAGTTCTCGGCTGACCATCCGGAAACGACTTGGCGCCCATGAGAAGTCTCCCGAAGGAGTAGGCCGGATATTGTGTGCTTTTCCATATATACCTGTCGTCTTTTGCGAAGGGTGCGTTCGTTTGACGCTTCGTGAATATCGATAGCCAGTTTTTGGAGTCTCCTGGAGGGTCGCGCC
Source organism: Fusarium sp. NRRL 25184 (assembly GCA_013755755.1). NCBI lineage: Eukaryota > Fungi > Ascomycota > Sordariomycetes > Hypocreales > Nectriaceae > Fusarium > Fusarium sp. NRRL 25184. The sequence goes on from JABSSZ010000324.1 coordinate 21,680, forward strand.
GTTGGTGTGGTCGGTGTGGAGGGACGGGTTTGCCTGCGAACTTGTCGAGTTGGTGCCTTGGGACAAGGTGGACTCTTGGGATAGGGCCAAATTGGGGGGCATTACGTGGGTAAATGTCTACAGTTGACTTGTTTGCGGTGGTTGCTGGAGGTGCTGGGGGGATTGG